>CM035426.1:45485673-45489174 GCA_020310875.1 Ceratopteris richardii | reverse complement strand
GATAGATAGATAGATAGATAGATAGATAGATAGATAGAGATAGATAGATGATAGATAGATAGATAGATAGATAGATAGATAGATAGATAGGAGGGATTAGATAGATAGATAGATAGCTAGAGATAGATAGATAGATAGAAAGATAGATAGATAGTAGACTAGCATAGATAGATAGATAGAAGATAGATGATGGAGAGTGTTAATCTCAATAAGAAACAAGTTAACCTGAAGTTATATCACTCTATATCAAGGTTAACCTTAGACTCCACCAAACTTAGAGATCATTCACCCAAATTATCAGAAATATTGAAAGTTCTGAAAAAATTCAACTTCTCAGAAAAGTCTGCTGCAGATTAGTCACTCATTGACTAATCAATCCTGTAAAGTTTTTTGATAAAACTTTGCCACAACACTTCGTCTTAAGGTTGCGCAACTTTGCCAAGTTAAATCTCTCAAAAAGATTAAGTACACACTGAGAAATGTGTGAAACACTTTACCTATGTCTGAAAGTGCTTTTCTGCAATGGCGACTTTAACACCTGCAACTTCTTAGCACTGGTTTCTCCCAACTCTGAACCCGTTTCATCAAGATCTTCTAGCCATAGATGGCTTACCTTCCAACTTAAATTTTAAGCCCTCATTTGTGTAAAACTTTACACTGTGGACTGAGCACTGGCCATTTATTTGAAGATGAAATGTGCGCCAGATTTCTCGACTCTCAGAACATTTTCACATATGAATGTTCCTAAGCAAAATTCTCACAACCTGATTGAAATTAATCTCTCAAATTCTAGCCATAGATAGATTAGCTATGGACTTAGATACGTGCAAAAGGATTCTTCAAAAGATTAAGCACAGAAGGAGCAGACAGCAAAATATCGGGCGCAAAATTTTTCCGATTTCTCAAAAAATTTACATCTAAGTGAGGATGGACAATTCACTCACTCTTCATGTGTCTAATGACACTAATTTCTCTCTCCCTATTCTCAAATCTCTTATGCTCTGCTTGCCCGACATTTTCAAAACATATTTATAGATGAATATATACAAGTGTATGACTTAAACAAGGGTATAAGTCAGCTAATGTACATATGTGTACATATCTTTGAGTTTTCTGAAAATGTCCTTCCTTCAACCATCTGACTTTGTTTCCTTCTTGACTCCTTGACTTCATTTCTCCATAATCCTTCAATTGATGATTGTCATGCACCAACAGCTCCCCCTCAATCATTAATTGAGGTTCTTTTCTATCTTCTTTACTCCAGCCATATCCTTGAATCTTTGTAGTTTTGGTCCAACTAGACTTTTAGTCATCATATCTGCAACTTGATCTTTTGTGGGAGTGTGTATGACTTCAATCTCTTTCTCAATGACCTTCTCTCTCAGAAAATGATACTGTATTTCAATATGCTTAGTTCTAGCATGAAATACAGGATTAGCTGCCAAGTATAATGAACTCATATTGTCTCCACAAATAATAGGAGTACTCTGAATCACATCAAAAACTTTCAAAAGTGTTTTTAGCCATATTACCTCTTTTGCAGCTTCCACCATACCTTTATATTCTGCCTCTGTGGATGACAAAGCAACTGTATGTTGCTTCTTGGAACACCATGAAATCAATTTGTCTCCTACATAGCACAAGTATCCATGTGTTGATCTTCTATCATCCACATTACCTGCCCAATCTGCATCACTATATATCTTGATTCTTGTATCTGAAGTAAACCCATAGTACAACCCTTCTTTGAGTGTACCCTTGATGTACCTAAGTACTCTTTGTCCTGCAATCCAATGTTCTTTTCTAGGACAATGCATGAATTGTGAAAGCACACCAACTGCATATGACAAGTCAGGCCTTGTCAATGTAGCATAAATCAAGCTACCAACCAAACTTTGATAGAGTTTCATATCTCTGAACTCTTCTCCTCCAAACCTAGACAATTTATGGTTCACTTCCAAAGGTGTAGGTGCAACTCTGCAATCTTCCATTTTAAATTTGGTTAGCAAATTTTTAAGATACCTTTCTTGAGTCACATATACTCCATGTTGAGTATAAGTGATCTCCATTCCCAAGAAGAATGATAGGTTCCCCAAATCACTGATTTTGAACTCTTTCTCCATCTGCTTTTTGATCATTTGTATCCCCTTATCATCTGTTCCTGTAAGTATTATGTCATCAACATAAATACACACATAAATGAATCCATTTTCACTTGCTTTGACTAGCAAGCTACTATCTGCCTTTGATGCTTGAAATCCAAGATCATTCAAGAATTTTACAAGTCTATAATTCCAAGCCCTTGGGGCTTGCTTCAACCCATACAAAGCTCTCTTGAGCTTACATACACAATTTGGACTCATTTGATCTTTGAACCCATCTGGTTGCTCCATGTAGACTTCATCTGAAATGTAACCATTCAAGAAAGCATTTTTAACATCTAATTGAGACAACTTCCAACCTTTACAAGCAGCAATTGCAATGAGTGTCCTGATGGTTGTCATTTTTGCCACAGGACTATAAGTCTCATCATAGTCCACTCCATATGTCTGTGCATACCCTTTCACAACAAGTCTAGCTTTGTACCTAGACACACTTCCATCTGCAAATCTCTTTGTTTTGTAAACCCACTTACATCCAATGATCTTCTGACTATTAGGTTTAGGAACCAAATCCCATGTTTGATTCTCTATCAATGCATCATACTCCTCTTGCATAGCATCTTCCCAATTCTTCTTCCCTTTGGCTTCTTCATATGTAGAAGGGTCTTCATCTGCTTTTACCAAATAAGCATAATCTTTAGTAGTTAAGAATGAAGTGTCATAGCTATACCTTGTAGGTTGCCATTTGTGCCTTGATGATCTCCTAACTTCTGCACTTCTTGAGGTCTCTGGTTCATCACATTCTGGATCAAACCTTGGCCTCTCTTCAACTTCAATCTGCACTTCATTACTCTCACTTTCATCAAGTAATTGAATCTTTGCTTTACCTTTCCTTTGTTCCACTACTTCTTCATCATCTGTATGTACATTATATTTACCTGCATACCAAGTACCTTGCTCATCAAATGTAACATCCTTGGATACAATAAATTGCTTTGTGGATGGACTCCACAACCTGTATCCCATTTGCTTATCATCATAACCAATGATTACATACTTCTCTGCCTTAGGCTCCAACTTATGCCTCAATTGAGATGGCACATATGCATATGCCAAGCATCCAAATATTCTGCAATGATCCAAGGTAGGTTTCTTACCCCACCAAGCTTCATATGGTGTCATACCCTGCAAAGATTTACAAGGCAATCTATTAACCAAATATGTAGCTGTATTAACAGCCTCAGCCCACAAATAATTTGGGCAATTCTTCTCTTTCATCATAGACCTTGCAAAATCAACAAGAGTCCTATTTCTTCTTTCTGCTACCCCATTTTGTTGAGGAGAGTACCTGCAAGTAACTTCTCTCTTTATACCTGCATTCCACAAATAATCATTGAAC
>CM035426.1:45453173-45478173 GCA_020310875.1 Ceratopteris richardii | reverse complement strand
CCATTAACATAAAATATGGTTTATACTGTAGCTCATGCCCAGATATGTATCTGCACGGGGCCAAGTGAGCAAAGTAGGGGGACTGTAAAATGCGTTCTTCAATCATTGCCATGGCGTGTAACTGCACCTCTACCCGTGCTGAGTGGGTTGTTCCAAGCTCTTCAATTGTCTTCATCCATGCGGGAGTTGGAAGTTCGAAAGTCGTCTGGCCTTCAGCCGTGACGCGTCCGCCTGGGATGGGTTGTGGTTCATATGCTTCTTCAAAAGTTTCCTCCACCGGAATAGTCACTGTTTCTTCCTCTGTTGGTAGGTCCGGTGGGGAGTCTGGTCTGGGTGGTGCTTCATATACTTCTATCCGTGATTGAAGAGTAGATACCTGGGCCCATAATGCGTTGAGTTACTCTAGGATGTCAGGAGATGGGTCCGCAGGAGCTGGTAGGCCTTGTGGTATTGGTGCTCTTAACTGCAAGATCTTGTTTTCATCTTTGAGTTTTTGAAACTCCTCGTTCATGCTGTCGTACTCATCTAACAATCTGATATGATCATCTAACAACATTTTCATTGATTCTGAGGGCACGACATTAAAGCGACTAGGGCTTAATGGTTGGTCAAGTTGATCAAGGGCAACTTCTAAATTTTCTCTGTTCTGCTCTTGTAAGGGCTGGTTTTCTTCTTTTGCTGCTGCCAAGTGTCTTCTGAGTAAGCCCATGTTCCGTGTAAGCGTCGCATTGCAAATTGTTTGGGCCCTTAACAAATTATCAAGATTAGCAGTGGCCTCTTTGGTTTTCTCTTCACTTTCTAGTTCTAGTTTATGATATGCCTCTCGTAGCTCTTGGTATCTGGCATTTAGTGAGGCATTCTCGATGGTCAGTGAATTTAGCTGTGACTGTAAGTCATTCGTTGTCTTCTGCAGCTGCTGATAATTAGTTCCAAGAGATGTGAACTCATCTCTTACATGAGTCATACAGGTGAACATCTGTCGAAATGCAGTATCTACAGTGGGTGATAATATTAACGATGTGCTAAGCGAAGATGCAGTACGTGTAGATGCAAAGGGAATGGGGAATGGGGGTGGGAAAGTGGATGCTGTGGTGATTGTGGAAAATATGGTGTGCTTAAATATTGTGGTGCCACAAATGAAGTGAGGTGAGGTGCAGTGGGTGGTGATATATCCATATCGCTGGATGTGGTGTCGAGTGCGGTGACTGTGAATAGTGGTGTGATTGTGGGTAAGTGTGTGGGTGTAAATACATGATTTACAAAGGTTGACGAGTAATTTACAGATGGGTTGTTTTGGACGGCTTGGTGGAAAGGGGAAAGAGGAGTTACGGTGGGTCGGGGAGGTGAGATTGGGGAGAAGGTTAATGGAGGTGGGAATGGAAAAAGGGGTCTTGGAGGTGTGGGGAAGGACGGAAAGGATGGGGGGGAAAATTGGATTGGATAAAAAGGTAGGTGTGCTAGGGGGTAGACTAGGTTGAGTGGGTGCAGGAATTGTGGGATGAATGGGAGTAAGGATGACTTCTGCTACTCTGCCGGAGGAGGACGATGTTGTTCTGGGAGAAGGAGGGTGTATGGGGGAGACTTGATGGATGGGAGGTGAGGGATGTAAGGAATTGAACTCACAACCTCTTGGTTAGGAATGTGATGGGCTAACCACTTGCCCCAAAAGCCATGGTTGAGGATTACTTCCTAATCCTCTCTCTTAGGGTGTGGTTCAACCATCTCCTACCAGGATTATGTTACATTCTTCCCCCCTTGAACTCCCTCGGGAATGTACCCTGACCAGCTATGGGACTGGTAGGATGTACCCTGGATGTACCCTGATAGGATGTACCCTGACCAGCTATGGGACTGGCAGGATGTACTCAATCAAGTTCCATCCAAGGATTCCCAAGGAATTCACACATTGCAAGCTAGCTCATTGGAAAGTTTGTTCCGAGAGCTTTCCAACGGTATATTACACGCCTCAATCCGACCTACGGATTGGGAGATACACCCCAATCATTGTAAGGTCCATCAATGAAATCGACACGCGCCTTCCACAAATCCTACCCTTTCACATGGAGGATGCCCAAGCGCCTTTTTTAGAGGCCATTGGATCATTCCACTTTGCCCAAGCCTACTTCCTAGGCTCTGATACCAATGTAAGGAATTGAACTCACAACCTCTTGGTTAGGAATGTGATGGGCTAACCACTTGCCCCAAAAGCCATGGTTGAGGATTACTTCCTAATCCTCTCTCTTAGGGTGTGGTTCAACCATCTCCTACCAGGATTATGTTACAAGGGAGGAGCGGTTGGGGTGGTAGGTACTTCAACAACCGTGGTGGTATGTACAACAATAGTACGGGGTGGGGAGTTGATGATAATGGTGTCTTCTGCCAATGAGCCTTCAGGTATGAGGCACGCTTCTTGTGCCTGTTCTGAAGATTGACCGCCGGTGGGTACCCGAATATATTCACCCGGTTTGGTTAGTAGACGGATTCTACGAGGTTCATACTGCGGTAATGGTTTCCTTTGCAAATATCGTAAGGCTTCTATGGATCCCACTGATTTGACAAGTTCTCGGAAGCCTCTGATGTATACTTCTTCGAATCCGCCTGAGACAAGTTCCTATTCTATAAGTGCTTGACTCTCCTCCTCAGTCAATTTCTTGCGTGCCCAAACTTTTTCCATCGTACGATACAACTTTTTGATGGCCAACGTATAAGCTGCTGCTTCAAAGGTTTCATCTGCATGCGTACTGGTGTCTCCCTAGGTGTCGGTGTGCTGTCCTTGTTCATCTGTCTGTCCATGCTCTTGGGATTCGTGAGTGCCCTGGCTGGCTTCGTCATCGCCTTCATCTTCATTGGTTTCCGTTCTTTCTTCCTCAGAACTAGACACTATTTGTCCTTGTGGTTGGTCTCGGGGCGTGGTCGGGTAACTTGGCCGCTCATTCGCTCATATTCTTGAGAAAAGATCTGACCTTCTGAAAACTGAAATTCATTGGAGAAAGCGTCTTGCATTTCAAAATCAAACGTTGTATCTATGGGTTCCGCTTCCAAGTTAGGTATCGGAAAAGAAAAAGCTTCCGCACCAATAGTGGTGGGAACTTCTGCTATAGTGGTGGCCGGTTCCTGAACTAATGATGCCTGTGAGGTGATTGCACTGGTAGTGCCTTCCGTTACAACTGGTCTTGATAATCGTATGCGAATAGGTTGTACAGATGGAGTGGCTTCTGTTGGGGACTGCTCTGGAGAGGGTTGTGGTGAGGGTGATTCTGGCACCTGAAGGCAGGGGATAGTTCCTCTCATTCGCTTTCCTGCTCTTCCTTTGCTGGCTTTCCTAGCTTTCTTTGTTGTTCCCTTGAATGCTTTCAGATCCTCACTTGTCATTGCTCGCTCGATAGGTAAATTGTAGGCCAAACACATATATACGATGTGCATGAGAGCGCAACATCCATTGATGACCTTCTTTCGTTCCCATCTGTGTTGTGCTAAGTAGAGCTGATCAATGATCCAGCTTGCTAGATCAACTGTTTGGGGTCCAGTACATGCTAAATAGAAACCAAACCATATTCGTTTGTGAGGCATTGTGAATCTGTCCTGAGCGGGGGAAGCAAAATGTTGCATGCATATCCGCAGTGGTTTTGAAAGCTCAGGTATGATCGTCGAAATCTCTTCCCACTTAGTAACGTCTCCATGTTTCATTGGCTCTGGAACCAGCCTTTCTCGTTCTGTTGGAGTGTGCGTACCATGGATCTTGATTGCAGCGCGAATCAGATCTTTAGAAAGATAAAACCTCTTATATGGCGGATCGTTCACTAAGGATGGAAAAATAAAAGTGCCAGGCAGATCTTTGTTCTCAGAAGCTGTCAAAGTGGTGACTAAGTAATAGCATCTGTAGAAGTCTGGTTTAGGCAAAGGGTCGCTGAAATACTCTGTAAACCCTGCTCTTGCCCAAACATGCGTTAGGTTTTCTGTGTTCTGTAGTCCTTCGAAATCTCTTGAGAAAAACTGATATTTGCCCCAGGTACGGTCATCAAAAGTCAAATTGGCCTCAAATATAAAATCAGCATTCGCCAATGGTCCTACTAGCCCTTGAAACCAGTGAGAATTGCGATGAATCTTCTCAGTATAACCCCTGGGGGATCGTCAATTGGCATGGGCCCTGGGATGTAAGACAATAGTTACGCAATATAACACAGGAGCAATAGCAGAGAAGATAACAGATATAAGAGAGTCTCAACAATTTTCTACTAGCAGCAAGTACAAAGATGATGGCATTGTCCACCCGTGCGCTCTCAAGGTAGAGCTTAAATGGTGATCTAGACAACTCTAGATAGGGAGATACAAGGTAGAGGTATTCTGGCTCAACTCCATGTCTCAGGTAGTGTAGAAGTCATGTATATATAGGATCATGGGTGGCCTGCCATGGACGGCTATACATGGACGGTAGAGCATGGGCGGCCACCGCCCGCGTAATTGCCATACACAGCTTAGACTGGTTGAACCGACCTAACAAATATAAATGATTTCTGACTCCGATAGGGAATATTCCATGGAATATTCCCTTTACCGTCGCGCTGGGGGCGCTGCCCCCGGACCCCCACCAGGGGGCCCGCTGGCCCCCTAGGACCCCCCAGCCAGGGGGCCCGCTGGCCCCCTTGGACCCCCCAGCCGAGGCTGCTCACCGTTGCCCCGGACCCCACAATTGGGGACCCTGGTAACTCCCTTTCCTTATAATACCTTACATGGTCCAATATGACCTTCATCCAACATGCAAGTTGGGATTCCCATCAATTGGGTAATGCACACTTGGCTTCTCCTCATAAAGGGGGCCTTACAAAATATGCATACAATCATGAGGGGTAGACATTGATCATATACTAACATGGGAAACCTTGAAATTCGGGTGGTTGAGCCGTAGGATGGGGCTCCGCTAGTAGTTCTCCAATATTGGCCATTGGTGCACTAGGACCAGCTTCCGATGGCCCTTCTGCCTGCATGATGTATGATGCGAGTGTGTAGAAGATCTGCTACAAAAGATTAGCACATTAGTATGGAAATTAATCATGATCCCATGAAAGTGAGACCGTAATCCCTTTCCATAGCCGATGTGTAACCCGTGTAGCCAAGTGTTGTGATGTGATTGATGCAATGCTTCTTGCAGAACTAGTGCAGGTCTCTAGACACCTATATGTTTTCAGATATTGCATGCATTTCTTGATGAGGTGTTATTACAAATGATGGTGGGTTATAGTGTGTGGATTTATACAAGGTTTAGTCATGAATGAGTTATTACAAGGTTGTAGATTAGTTGGGGTGGGAGTTATGTTAGATAAGGGAGTCCTAGAAGGCGTATGGATACGTTTCGATATCCACTTCCTAAGAGTTCATGTGCAAGTGATAGGCTTCTGTTGAGGGACAAAAGATGAGATCGGATTTGGTGGGGTTGAAGGGTGAAGATATTTCTAAGGGTTATATATTACATGGCTTGAGGGTTGAGCTATAATACACTGTTTGGGTACCCAAATCTGCGTGGGTGTGGGTCGATTCATAAGGTACTTTTTGGCGATCCAAATTTGTTGAATGTTTGTACTCGTAGAAGAAGGTCGAGAAGGCCTTGGATACTGATTCTGCTTCTACCTTGATTTCTTCATATCAATGTCTGCGTTGTTGAAATCAGTCAGTGGTTTTTGTCCTTTTGGCACCCATATTTGTCTCGTGCCTCTTGCTTTGTGATACTGATACTGCTGCTTTCTTTGTGTCGTTTGATATTGTCGTCGGTCTGGGTTCCTTTGCCGTGGTTGACTCCTTTGTGGTTGAGGTTGAGAGGTCCGATGGACACTCTGCTTTGGAAAAGAAGGGAGGTCCAACACTTGCGAAACCTGCCCATTAGGAAGTGCTCCATTTTGTACTTTTAATCTAGGCCAGTTCGCAGTAAGTGTGGAAGGATGGGCACCGCAGTTGATAGTGTCCATTTGTCCGCTGATGTAACCCTCCTGACCGCTGAGGTGTCCATTTGACCAAGCGGTTGGGTGGTTGACCCTTCTAATTTGCAGGAAGCCCAAGGGAAAATCTCCTGACATCCTTCTGCTTGACAATTGTCCAT
This sequence comes from Ceratopteris richardii, assembly GCA_020310875.1. Lineage (NCBI taxonomy): Eukaryota > Viridiplantae > Streptophyta > Polypodiopsida > Polypodiales > Pteridaceae > Ceratopteris > Ceratopteris richardii. The sequence continues at coordinate 45,472,082 of CM035426.1, read as the reverse complement.
AGCCAAGCCCGCATGGGTTGGTGTAGACGTAACTTGACTCATCTGACCAAAGATCTTCCGGTCTTCCGTCGCATGTTGTTCATAGGGTCTAGGGTCGCGTACTTCAGGCAGACAGCCATTAGGGAAGTCAAGCGGTATCACTTGCTTCTGAACTAAGGTTCCAATTTGCAAGGAGCCTTGCCTAAGATTTAGGTCCACTGAGTGATCGTATAGCCAATCTTGGCCAAGGATTAGGGGTTCTATCAGGTCATCGTCATGGCACACTAGTAGCTTTGTGGTCATAGTCACATCGTGTATGAGGATAGGAAGGTCCACCTCACCCATGCAAGGGGTTTCCATTCCTCCTAGCCCTATGAGGTATGACTCAATTGGCCGCATTTCTATTCTTGAATCCTTATAGTGGGACCATCTAATCGCACTAGTCACAGCACCTGAATCAATTAAAGCCCTGAGCTCTTGGCAAGGGTTGCCGTGCTCTAGCCTGACTATTATGAATGGTCTCCTGTCCACTATGCTAGGGTGTGTACTTGACTTTGCTTGACACATGGCCATGGGGTATCCGGGTGATGTTTCTAGATGGTTATAATGTTCTCTCCCTAGTCCTTGTCTTCTTAACTTCATGCGCTTAATGCGTTCTATAGCTTTTGCCTGAGCTTCAGCTCATATTCTATTTTCTTCCTCCTTACGCTTCTTTGCCAACGTGAGTTGTCTAAGCATATCCTCAGTAAGAGGTTCCTGATATAACTTGACTCTACAACCACTAATGTAATTAGGCATTATGTCTCCTTCTAAGGTGGCTAATTATACTGCTCCACTTGTTGAGAGTCTGTTAATGATCATAGGTCCATAACCTCGCTTTTCTAACTTTCGTGCGTGTTGTTTCAGCATATATACTAGAACTAAATCTCCTTCTTTCAAGCCTTTATCTTTCACATGTGCATCAAAATATGCTTTCTGTCACTTCTTTGCCGCATATATCCCTGCTGCTGCTTTCAGCCTGGCTTCTCCTAATCGTTCCAAGTCCATTATTCTTGCCGATAATTCATGGCCGGTTCACTGATGTTCTTGTGCAACCTTAAGGGTCGGTATCAAGAAGTCCAAAGGAAGCACAACATTCTAACCAAAAACCATCTGAAAGGGAGTTGCATTGAGTACGGTCTTGTAGGCCACTCGATATGCCCAAACAGCATGGTGTAACTGTTTGTCCCAATCTGAACATTTGTTGTTCATGAGTTTTGTCAGTACGTTACAAAGGATCTTGTTAGTGCTTTCCGCCTGACCATTGGCCTGAGGATGATATGGTGCGGATTTCTTGTGAATCACCATAAAATCCTGTAAGAAATATTCAATGACTTGGTTTAGAAAGTGAGTTCCTCGATCGCTCACTAACTCTATAGGCAATCCATATCTTGTAAAGACATTTTCAAAGAAGAATTTTGCAGTCATGTGTGCATCATTCTTTTTTGTGGCTTTTGCCTCTACCCATTTGGTAAGATAATCTATCACAACAATAATGTATTCAGCATGAGTACCTTTTGCAGGGGGGTTAATGGGTCCTACAAAGTGTATACCCCACTTAGAAAATGCACGTCCGCCCATCATGGGTTTCAATGGCATTTCATCTCTGCGAGTAGGAAATTGAGTTCTTTGGCATACATCACATCTCTTGACATAGGTATGTGCATCCATGTGAAGAGTGGGCCACCATAATCCTGCAAAGAGGATGGCTTTGATTATCCTATTGGGTCGAAAATGACCTCCTGCAACACCTTGGTGTGCAGTCTCTAGTACGCTCAAGTAATCGCTTTCATGAACACACTGTCTTAAGTATCCGTCTCGTCCTCGTTTGTATAGATTGTCGCCAATAAGTGAATAGTCTTGAGCTTCTTGCTCTAGACTTCGTTGTCGTGCTAAGGTCATTCGTTGAGGGAATGTTTTCGTCCTCAAGTACGTCACTAAAGGTTCACTCCAATCTAGTGTGAGAGACACGTGATATAACGTAGCATGTTCTACTGGTGGTCTTTCACAACAAACATGGCATTCTTTACACAACTTGTAGACATCTGCTTCCATCGAAGGCCAATATACTCCTAGTCTATGCAGAGACTACAATGTACGATGTTTCGAGTGATGTTGCTTTAATGCACCTGTGTGCTGATTGCAACCAATTCACATGTTCTGATTCATCTACGCAACAAGCAAGAATCTTTTGATTGTCTTGTTTATATATACTTCCTGCTATGATTTGATATCTTTGAGACTTTGTAATCTCTCCTTCCTTGATCCTTATCCTAGGATTCTTGGGTCCATACGTGAGAATAGGGACTATAGGCTTAGCCCATTCTGGTGCTACCTCAAGGTTAAACAAATATGCATCAGGTAATTCATCAGCTATTCCTTGAGGAGCTTCTCCTGTGGTTAGTCTCGAGAGGTGGTCAGCTCTAAGATGTGTCTTTCCTTTCCTGACTACCACTTCAAAATCATACTCCATGAGTAATAGAAACCAACGTATTAATTGTCCTGTGTTACATGGTTTGTTGACTAAGTACAATAGGGCTTGATGATCTGAACTTGAACTTGTTTGCCAACAAATAATGCCTGAATTTCTTTACCGCGTAGATCATCCCTAATCCTTCTCGTTCCGTAGTGGTGTAATTTCTTTCTGCTGCGTTCAACTGTCTGCTTGCGTAAGCTATGGGAAGATCTATATTTCCTTCATTTGTGGGTTGTGCTAGCACACATCCTATGGCATAATTGGATGCATCCACATGTACATGGAATGGTTTACTCCAATCCGGGGTTGTCAATATAGGTGCTGAGCACAGACGTCGTTTAAGTTCATTGAATGAATTCTCACACTCATCTATCCATTCAAACTTGGTCAAAAGAGAGTACAATGGCTTGGCTATGATTGCATACATGTGTATGAATCGTCTATAATAACCGCAATGACCCATAAATGCCTGTACTTCTTTTACGTTATTTGGTCTAGGTAGATCGGCAATTACTTTCACTTTTTCTTCGCCCGTAGAGATTCCATTCTTTGACACAATGTGTCCTAAAATTTTTCCTTGTCTGACCATGAAAACACACTTTTCTAGGTTCAAACAAACCTGATATTCTCGACATTTGTCAAACACTTGCCTTAACTCTGGGATATGCGTCTGTCTCATATTCGAGTGTGCACATAGTTCATTGACATAAACTTCCAAATTCTTGCGTAAGAATTCCTTAAACACATGACACATGAGTCGCTGGAAAGTAGCGGGTGCATTTGTTAAGCCAAATGGCATCACACGAAATGCAAATATGCCCCATTCTGTGGCAAAAGCCATCTTGTGTTGGTCTTCTGGAGCGATGGCTACTTGATTATAGCCTGAGAAACCATCAAGGAAGCTGTAAACTTCCTTGCCCGCAACTCTTTCCAATAAGTGTTCTGTGATAGGAAGAGGATAACTGTCTCTAATTATGGCGGCATTAACTTTTTTAAGGTTAATACACACACACAATTTTCCATTCTTCTTGGGCACAACCACAATGGGGGATGCCCATTCGGTATGCTAAATTTTGTAAATGAATCCTGCTTCTATCAAGCGATCTATTTCTTCTTTAATCTTCGCAACGTAGTTATCATTGTACATGTATGGTTTTTGTTTTGTTGGTTTTGCATATGGAGTCATAGGGATTCTATGAGAACATATATCTGGGTCTACTGCTTTCAAATCTTTGTAACTCCACGCGAACACATCTCTATATTCGTGCAATAGGGCAACTAATTCTTCTTCTTCTTCTGCCGTCAAATCATGGCCAATGTATGTACATTTTTCTTCTTCTCCTTCTATGGCTACTATGATTTTCTTGGTTTTCTCTCGGTTATCATATACTTCTCCGACGTCAGCTTTTCTGTTCGGCATTCGTACCATTATTCTTCTATCTTCTATTTCATATTTCTTGAAGTTGTCAGGAACTTCAAATAGAGACTCTTCTTCCTCTGACTTGTGTGGCTATTCTCACATCATTCATAATTTCTTCGTGTGTCTGAGGGTAAGTTTCTACTTCGTAAAAATATTCTTCTTTTGATGCAAAGGGTGGGTCCATAATAATTGATTCTAAATCGAAATCACTCGCATCCTCAAATGCATCAGTGCTAGGTTCACATTCTTCAATAATCGAGTCACACATGATTGGCTTTATCGTGAAAACTGAAATGTCATAGCCATCCTCGTCACAGTGGGGTGTCCATTGTTCTTCATTGATGGCTACATCCATGGTTGCTAGGATTTCTGCCCAACCATGGGGTTCAAATTCTTCATCTGGAAATACTACAAGTGCGTATGCTGGGTCTTGAAGACTTCGTGGATGTTGTTCTACACCTAAGGTCCTTGCTTCTAAGTGTTCTTCCTCTTGTTTTGCCACTTTACACATCCATAGATGAGTGTCCTCGTGCAACCATGAGGGGTCCGACTCTAATGAGTGTACTGATTCTGTTTCTTCTTGCGTCTTATGGATGGTGTTCCATTGTATTGGGGGTACATCTCTATGGGAATAGTCTTTAAGATTGACTTTAGTAGTCACTCCTAAATGTTGCAAGTACAAAGAATTAGTTCCCCAATCTTGTACAATTTGCAACTAACGCATGAATGGTCGTCCTAATATCATCTCATAAGCATGATTTTTTGCAAAATCACAAATGGCAAAAGTATGCTCAAACTCCACACCACAAGTGGTGAGAGATATGCCTTCTAGTAAGCCTAATGGTTTTTCTATGTGTCCATCAGCCATTTGTAGCTTCATCCTGGTAGGTCTTAATGCTGGCTTACCCCAACGTTTCCATAAAGCGGTGGTAGCAATGGCTACTCCGGCTCCTGAATCTAAGATGGCTTTCGTGGTGTAGCCCTGATGGGTTATACTCTAAAAAGTGATGGATGTCTCTAAACTGCCTTTGTTGCAATGGTTGGAACCAAGTTAAAGCGGTATTCTTTAACGTTAGTCCAAATGCATTATATTGCATGAACATGTCTTCTACTTGCTCTGCCCTCAGCACTTGCTTAAATTCTGTGACATGATCGTAGGGATCTCCTGCCCCATCAAAATAATTTTTCATAGATTTTACTAACTGAGTGGGTCTTAGTATTCTTGCGTGTTCACGTGGTCTAGGTAGAGGAAAATCATCTCTACCACCTGGCATTCTCTGTCTTTCCACTCTATCGGTGTCTATGGTGGTTCTATCCCTCCCTATGGGATGATTGAAACTTACTTCCAGTCTTTCTTGTTGGGAGTGATGGTTGGATGCACTCAAGAGATTGAGTTGAAGCTGCTAAACCTGCTTTGCTCCAGCCCTCTTTAGCTTCAGATATGCTTAGTGTTGAGAGTGATGGATGGATGCACTCAAGAAATGAGTTGGTGCTGCAAAACCTGCTTCACACCTGCCCTCTTTTCTCTTCAGATATGCTTAGTGGACTTGCTTAGCTTCCAAATGACACAAAGAAACCATATATGTACTTTGGAAATGGTTTGGGTAATGATCAAACCAAAACAGATAACTTGGTACTTCAAAAATCAAGAAAAAACTTTCTATTCCTGTAGTGATACCTGCTCAAACTTTTACTCAGTGTGTCCAGCACACTTAAAATTGGAACAATTCCTTTTGGGAGTATTAAAGTACCTTAGTAAGCTACCAATCACAAGTGGAATCACTTCAATTGATAAACTATGCACTGAGAAATAAGTTTAGCAAAATTCTCATTACCCCCGACTTTTTAGGAACTCTGCAGACACAGACCAGTGTGCACTTCGAAGCAGATTTCTCCCAAACGGCTGAATGAAATCCTCTGAGATTTTGTATGCTTGTAGTAGACCTTGTGCTGGTTCCAATGAGCTATAGATCTCTTGATTTGGTTCAGTAGATCCAGAGATATGCCCTGATGACGTTGACAGACTTGGAGAAGATAACACAGAGAACCAGAAATGATGAATGTGTATATATCTATTGATTGATAAGATTGTACAAGCTCAATAGCATGACAAGCATAGCTAATTGAGGTGTGGTGGTGTAGGCTATGGAGTAGCACTAACACACACTCAGTTACAATGAAAATATGCCTCGGGGAGTGAGCTAAAGTGAGTGAACTCACAGCGAGTTTTTTCTCCTTCACTTTATATGAGTTGGGTGAACATTTGAATTTCAAATTCAAACTAAGGCTCCCTAGAATCTCTCCTCTAAAAGTAGGGAGATATTCTCTCCATCACACCATTCAAATTTCCACGACTTATGAGGTAGGTAAGTAATTACATGAGATGCCAAGTCATAAAGACTTTTACAAGTGGTAAAGAGGTAAGAATTTATAAGCATATGTTCATGTGAGTTTTGGTTCAAGTGAAGCCTTGATAAATCTTTATCCATGCTAATCTTCCATGAGTCCAAGCCAATGTGTGAAGGCTTGATATGCACCAACAGCTCCCCCTCAAGCCAAACACTTTGGCTTAAGTCTTCTCTTTCATTCTTCAATCACTTCCTGCAATCCAATCATGGATTTGAATCTGCATAACTTGTTTCCATCCAATGCCTTTGTAAGTAAATCTGCACATTGCATATTAGTAGACACATATGTCAATTGAATCTCTTTGCTAAGTAATTTCTCCCTCACATAGTGGTAATGAACCTCTATGTGTTTGGTTCTGGCATGATAAATTGGATTTGCTGCAAGGTGAAGAGAGCTAGTGTTGTCTCCAAAGATAATAGGTGGTCTTGTGTGTAGACCTAACTCTGTATAAAGAAGCTTCAACCAGATAGCTTCTTGAGTTGCATTGGCAAGCCCTCTATACTCTGCTTCAGTGGATGACAATGCCACTGTAGGTTGCTTCTTGGCTGACCAAGAAATAGGCTTATCTCCTGCAAAACAAATGTAACCTGAGGTGCTCCTCCTATCATCCTTGCATCCTGCCCAATCTGCATCTGAGTAGACTTTTATGTCAATATCTGATGTATAAGGAAAATACAAACCATGACTTTGTGTTCCCTTCAGATACTTCAAGATTTTCTTTGCTGCGTCTAGGTGAGGCACCCTTGGTTTGTGCATGAATTGACTAAGCACACTTACTCCATATGCTATGTCAATTCTTGTCAAGGTAGCATAGTTCAAACTACCTACCATACTTTGGTATCCTGTAATGTCTTTGATTTCTTCTCCTTCATGGGCACTTAGCTTTTGGTTAACCTCCATTGGAGTAGTAGATACCTTAGCATCCTGCAAACCAAACTTCTTGACCATATCCTGTACATACTTCTTTTGAGTGATGTAGATACCTGAATTTGTGTAGACCAATTCAAGACCTAAGAAATACTTTAATAATCCAAGATCACTAATCTTGAATTCTTTCATCATCTGTCCTTTGATATGTCTAATTCCCTGAACATCATTTCCTGTAATAATGATGTCATCAACATAGACACATAAATAGATTACCTCTGTACTACTTCTCTTTATGAATAGAGAAGTGTCTGCTTTGCTCATCACAAATCCTTGGTCTAGGAGGTAGGTGGTCAATCTGTAATTCCATGCTCTAGGTGCCTGCTTCAAACCATACAGAGCCTTCTTCAATTTACAAACATAATGTACCTTTTTTGGATCTTCATAGCCAGGTGGTTGTGACATGTAGACTTCTTCAGATATCCATCCATTCAAGAATGCATTTTTCACATCCAATTGGTACATGTTCCAATTCTTGGATGCAGCTACACTCACCATAACTCTGATAGTTGGCATCTTGGCCACAGAAGAAAATGTCTCCTCATAATCAATGCCTTGGGTTTGTGCAAAACCTTTGGCTACCAACCTAGCTTTGTACCTGTTTATTGTTCCATCTGAATTCTTCTTTAGTTTGTAGATCCATCTGGATCCTATCACCTTCATAGAGTCCTTCTTGGGTACCAAGTCCCAAGTATCACTTTCCTTGAGAGCTTCTATCTCTTCATTCATGGCTTCTCTCCATTCTGGTTTGGTAATTGCTTCTTCATAGGTACCTGGTTCTTCATTCAACAAGTCTTTTGCAAGATATAGAATGTTTAGTTACAAGTGATGTGTCATACCCAAATCTGATAGGCTTCTTCTTTTCTCTTTGAGATCTCCTCATTGCTTGAGTAGAAGTTTCTGGCTTATCCTCTAATTGCTTCATCTTCATCTTTCCTTTGGACTTCCAAGCCTTGAACTCTTCAAGGTTTTTTGTATCATCATCTGAGCTTGAATCTTCTTGCTGAGTTGGCTCTTCCTTGGTAAGCTTTGGAAAATCTTCTTCCATGTCATAGGGTAGACTCACTTTCCTGCATTCATTCTCATACCAAGAGTCATTTTCATCAAATATGACATCTCTGCTTACCTTGAACCCTTTGTTTGTGGGGTTGTAGAATCTGTATCCCTTTTGGTTCAAATCATAACCAATGAAGATACATTTTTTAGCCTTAGGATCTAGCTTTCCTCTTACCTGTGAGGGAATATGCACATATGCTACACAACCAAAGATTTTGCAATGATCCAGAGAGGGTCTCTTACCATGCCAAGCTTCATATGGTGTCATGCCATCAAGTGATTTGGATGGCAACCTATTGATGAGATAAGTGGCAGTGGATACACTCTCTGCCCATAGGTAATTTGGCAACTTTTTCTCATTAAGCATAGACCTAGCTGTTTCTACTATAAGTCTATTCCTTCTTTCTGCTACCCCATTTTGTTCAGGTGAGTACCTTGTAGTGATCTCCCTTTTGATGCCTCTTTCCTGCAAGAAATCTTCAAACTCATTGGAGAAGTACTCTCCTCCACCATCTGACCTTAGCCTCTTCAAGCTTCTACCTGTTTGATTTTCAACAAGTGCAAGATACTTCTTGAAACAATTAAACACTTCATCCTTATGCTTCATAAAGTATAGAATGGTCCACCTGCTATAGTCATCAATGAAGGACACATAATACCTTGAACCAGAAATGGAAGGGTCCTTGCTAGGTCCCCAAACATCTGTGTGTACCAAGTCTAGGTAGTCTTCATGCATGAAACCTTTCCTTGAGTAGGGTAATCTGTGAGACTTACCAAATTGACATGATCCACATTTGTAAATCATGTGTTGCTTGGATACATTAGGTATCCCAAGCACACATTGATCCCTGCACATTTGCTTAAGAGTCCTTTCACCAATGTGCCCTAATCTCTTGTGCCATATCTCTAACTCTGAAAGTGTCTGATCCTTATAATTATACAAAGCAATGTTTTTTGTATCTTCTAGCTCAAATGTAAATAATCTACCTGATTTCTCCCCTTTGGCTATCCTTCTGAATCCATGTTTTGGATCGTCCACATATGCTCCATGTTGTGTGAATCTGACCTGTAAACCTTTCTCCACAATCTGACCAACACTCATTAAATTCTTAGTTATTGTTGGTACATAGAGTACCCTGCTTAATAGGTTTTGATTACCATCACATGTCTTTACATTTCCAATTTTGATAACAGAGTGTTTAGTGTCATCACCTGTTTGTACCTGATGTTTGCCCTTGGGCTCTTCCAAATCAGAAAGTAGTGCCACATTGCCAGCTACATGGTTAGAACATCCTGAGTCAATGTAAAATAAATGATCATCATTTGTACCTATCTTGGAGGTCATATTCATGATCAATAGGGAGTCATCTTGCTCCTCTGTGTAATTGTTGTAGTCTCTTCTATTTCTGAATCCACCTTGGTAGTTTCCATTGTGGTTGTTGTTGTAGTTGTTGTTGTATTGATTGTTGTATCCATTGTAGCTTTGATGTTGGTTGAATCTGCCTCTCCCTTGAGAGTATCCACCTCTTGAGTAGCCTCTTCCTCTCTGATTTTTGTAGTTCTTGTAGCATTCATCTGTGGTATGATTGGACAATCCACAAATGTTGCATGGTGATGAGTTGTAGGGTCTCCCCCTACCTGATTTACCTCCTCTGCCTCTTCCTCTAGATGACCTACCTCTCCCTGCATAATTAGCTTGAGAGGTAGAGCCTTCTTCATCCTGTTTCTTCTTGCCTTTATCTTTAACCTTTTTTTCAGTATAGAGAGCAGAGGGATTATTACCTTTTGATTGATCTCCAGCCTTTGTAAACTTTGCTTCATGTGTAAATAGTTGGCCCATAAGTGTTGTGAGATCAGGGGTATGCATGTCCATGTAGAGGTCCATTGCAGTGGTGAAACTTTCCCACTTATCATCTGCCTTGAGTCCATTTGTCACTTGCCTGACTATTTGCTCCTCTTCAATTTCCTCTCCAATGCTTGCTAGTTGGTCTGCCACATCTTTGATCTTTGTCACATACTGTGAGACTGATTGCTTGGGCTGCTTCCTAAGGGTTGTGAACTCTATTCATAATTGATTCTTCCTAGCCCTTGTGTTGGAAGAAAAATAATTTGACAAGGTTTCCCAAGTCTCTTGGGAAGTCTTACAGTTCCTTACATGAGGTAAAAGAAAGTCAGATATAGAGTTTAAGAGATAAGACCTTGCCAAAGCATCCTTTGCACACCATTGGTTGAGCCTTTCATGTTCATCCTTTGTAGGTAGTCCTCTAGTCTTGAATGAGGGCAACTCCTCATCTCCTGATATGTATCCAAATAGACTTCTCCCTTGTAGATAGGTCTTCATTCTCAATGACCAAGCCTGATAATTGTTTCTATCCAATTTTTCAATGAAGGAAGGGAAACCATCACCCATGTTTACCTTCTTTGCTCTGATACCACTGTTGAGAGTGATGGATGGATGCACTCAAGAAATGAGTTGGTGCTGCAAAACTTGCTTCACACCTGCCCTCTTTTCTCTTCAGATATGCTTAGTGGACTTGCTTAGCTTCCAAATGACACAAAGAAACCATATATGTACTTTGGAAATGGTTTGGGTAATGATCAAACCAAAACAGATAACTTGGTACTTCAAAAATCAAGAAAAAACTTTCTATTCCTGTAGTGATACCTGCTCAGACTTTTACTCAGTGTGTCCAGCACACTTAAAATTGGAACAATTCCTTTTGGGAGTATTAAAGTACCTTAGTAAGCTACCAATCACAAGTGGAATCACTTCAATTGATAAACTATGCACTGAGAAATAAGTTTAGCAAAATTCTCATTACCCCCGACTTTTTAGGAACTCTGCAGACACAGACCAGTGTGCACTTCGAAGCGGATTTCTCCCAAATGGCTGAATGAAATCCTCTGAGATTTTGTATGCTTGTAGTAGACCTTGTGCTGGTTCCAATGAGCTATAGATCTCGTGATTTGGTTCAGTAGATCCAGAGATATGCCCTGATGAAGTTGACAGACTTGGAGAAGATAACACAGAGAACCAGAAATGATGAATGTGTATATATCTATTGATTGATAAGATTGTACAAGCTCAATAGCATGACAAGCATAGCTAATTGAGGTGTGGTGGTGTAGGCTATGGAGTAGCACTAACACACACTCAGTTACAATGACAATATGCCTCGGGGAGTGAGCTAAAGTGAGTGAACTCACAGCGAGTTTTTTCTCCTTCACTTTATATGAGTTGGGTGAACATTTGAATTTCAAATTCAAACTAAGGCTCCCTAGAATCTCTCCTCTAAAAGTAGGGAGATATTCTCTCCATCACACCATTCAAATTTCCACGACTTATGAGGTAGGTAAGTAATTACATGAGATGCCAAGTCATAAAGACTTTTACAAGTGGTAAAGAGGTAAGAATTTATAAGCATATGTTCATGTGAGTTTTGGTTCAAGTGAAGCCTTGATAAATCTTTATCCATGCTAATCTTCCATGAGTCCAAGCCAATGTGTGAAGGCTTGATATGCACCAAGACTTAGTACACTTGCTTAGCTTCCAAATGACCCAAAGAAACCATATATGTACTTTGCAAATGGTTTGTGTAGTGATCAAACCAAAACAGATAACTTGGTTCCTTCACAAATCCACAAAACTTGCTATTTTTGTAATGATACCTGCTCAGTGTTATGCTCAGTGTGTCCAGCACATTTACAATTGAAACAATTCCTTTTGGGAGAATTAAAGTACCTTAATAAGCTACCATTTGTGAGTGAAATGGAAGGAAATGATAAACCACATCCAGAGAAATTGATTTAGCAAACTTAGGATCACTCCCGACTTTTTAGGAGTTGTGCATAACAATACCAGTGACTACTTCCAGCGCGATTTCTCCCAAATGGCTGAATGGAATCTTCTGAAATTTTGTATGCTTGTAGAAGACCTTGATCTGGTTCCAAGGAGCTATTAAACTCTTGATTTGGTTCAGTGAGCACTGAGAAATGCTCCTCTGAAGTTGACAGACTTGGAGTAGAAGACTCAGACAAAATAGAGATGATGAGTATAAGTATTTGTATTCTATAATATGAATATACATTCCCATTGGCATGATAACCATAGCACAATGGTACTCAGAGGTGTAGGCTATGGAGTAGACCTCACACACTCAATAGATAGTACAGAATAGCCTCGGGATTGATGATGGACACCCGCGACTTTTTCCTTGTAGTTTTTATAGGAGTTGTACTAAGATTTGAATTTGAAATTCAAATGTAGGCTCCCTAGAATCTCTCCTCTAAAAGTAGGGAGATATTCTCTCCACTAATCTCAACTAAGAATCCACGACTAATCAAGTTGGTGTGATTACATGAGATGCCAAGTCATTCTAGACTTTTACAAAAGAGTAAATGGTAAGAAACTTTAAGCATAAGTTCCTATGGATCTTCCCTTATGTGGAGTATTCAAATCAAATGTCCTAGCCAAGTGTGATGGCTTGAATTGCACCAACAGCTCCCCCTCAAGCCAAACACTTTGGCTTAAGTCTTCATCTTCTTCATCTTTGGTCTTCAATCACATCCTGTAGTCCAATCATGGATTTAAATCTGCATAACTTGTTTCCATCCAATGCTTTAGTGAGTAAATCTGCACATTGCATATTTGTAGACACATATGTCACTTGAATCTCTTTGCTAAGTAACTTCTCCCTCACATAGTGGTAATGAACGTGTATGTGTTTAGTTCTAGCATGATATATAGGATTAGCTGCAAGGTGAAGAGAGCTAGTGTTATCTCCAAAGATAATTGGTGGCCTTGTATATAGGCCTAACTCTGTATATAGAAGCTTCAACCAGATAGCTTCTTGAGTGGCATTAGCAAGCCCTCTATACTCTGCTTCAGTGGATGACAATGCTACTGTAGGTTGCTTCTTGGCTGACCAAGAAATGGGCTTATCTCCTGCAAAACAAATGTAGCCTGATGTGCTCCTCCTATCATCCTTGCATCCTGCCCAATCTGCATCTGAATAAACTTTAATATCAATATCTGATGTATATGGAAAGTACAAACCATGACTTTGAGTTCCCTTTAGATACTTCAAGATCTTCTTTGCTGCCTCTAGGTGAGGTACCCTTGGTTTGTGCATGAATTGACTAAGTACACTAACTCCATATGCTATGTCAATTCTTGTCAATGTAGCATAGTTCAAACTTCCTACCATACTTTGGTATCCTGTGATGTCTTGGACTTCTTCTCCTTCATGAGCACTTAGCTTTAGGTTGACCTCCATTGGAGTAGTAGATACTTTAGCATCCTGCAAGACAAACTTCTTGACCATATCCTGCACATACTTCTTTTGAGTGATATATATACCTGAGTTGGTGTAGACTAACTCAAGACCTAAGAAATACTTCAATAATCCAAGATCACTAATCTTGAATTCTTTCATCATCTGTCCTTTGATGTGTCTAATCCCATTGACATCATTGCCTGTAATGATGATGTCATCAACATAAACACACAAGTAGATTACCTCTGTACTACTTCTCTTTATGAATAGAGAAGTGTCTGCTTTACTCATCACAAATCCTTGGTCTTGGAGGTAGGTTGTCAATTTGCAATTCCATGCTCTAGGTGCCTGCTTTAAACCATACAGAGCCTTCTTCAATTTACAAACATAATGTACCTTTTTTGGATCTTCATAGCCAGGTGGTTGTGACATGTAGACTTCTTCAGATATCCATCCATTCAAGAAAGCATTCTTGACATCTAATTGGTACATATTCCAATTCTTGGATGCAGCTACACTCACCAATATTCTGATAGTTGGCATCTTGGCCACAGGAGAAAATGTCTCCTCATAATCAATGCCTTGGGTTTGTGCAAAACCCTTGGCTACCAACCTAGCTTTGTACCTGTTTATTGTTCCATCTGAATTCTTCTTTAGTTTGTAGATCCATCTGGATCCTATTACCTTCATAGAGTCTTTCTTGGGTACCAAGTCCCAAGTATCACTTTCCTTGAGAGCTTCCATCTCTTCATCCATGGCTTCTTTCCATTCTGGTTTGGTAATGGCTTCTTCATAGGTACCTGGTTCTTCATTCAACAAGTCCTTTGCAAGATATACAGAATGTTTAGTTACAAGTGATGTGTCATACCCAAATCTGATAGGCTTCTTCTTTTCTCTCTGAGATCTCCTCATTGCTTGAGTTGAGGATTCTGGTTTATCTTCTAGTTGCTTCATCTTCATCTTCCCTTTAGACTTCCAAGCCTTGAACTCTTCAAGGTTTATTGTATCATCATCATCATCTGAGCTTGAATCTTCTTGCTGAATTGGTTCCTCCTTGGTGAGCTTTGGGAAATCTTCTTCCATGTCATAGGGTAGACTCACTTTCCTGCATTCATTCTCATACCATGAGTCATTCTCATAAAAAATGACATCTCTGCTTACCTTGAAACCTTTGTTTGTTGGGTTGTAGAATCTGTATCCCTTTTGGTTCAAATCATAACCAATGAAGATACATTTTTCAGCCTTGGGGTCTAGTTTTCCCCTTACTTGTGAGGGAATATGCACATATGCTACACAACCAAAGATTTTGCAATGATCCAGAGAGGGTCTCTTACCATGCCAAGCTTCATATGGTGTCATGCCATCAAGTGATTTGGATGGCAACCTATTGATGAGATAGGTGGCAGTGGATACACTCTCTTCCCAAAGATAATTTGGTAACTTTTTCTCATTAAGCATAGACCTAGCTGTTTCTACTATGAGTCTATTCCTTCTTTCAGCTACCCCATTTTGTTCAGGTGAGTACCTTGTAGTAATCTCCCTTTTGATGTCTCTTTCCTGCAAGAAATCTTCAAACTCATTGGAGAAGTACTCTCCTCCACCATCTGACCTTAGCCTCTTCAAGCTTCTTCCTGTTTGATTTTCAACAAGTGCAAGATACCTCTTGAAACAATTAAACACTTCATCTTTATGCTTCATAAAGTATAAAATGGTCCACCTGCTATAATCATCAATGAAGGACACATAATACCTTGAACCTGAAATAGAAGGGTCCTTGCTAGGTCCCCAAACATCTGTGTGTACCAAGTCTAGGTAGTCTTCATGCATGAAACCTTTCCTTGAATAGGGTAACCTGTGAGACTTACCAAATTGACATGATCCACACTTGTAAATCATGTGTTGCTTGGACACATTAGGTATCCCAAGCACACATTGATCCCTGCACATTTGCTTTAGGGTTCTTTCACCTATGTGCCCTAATCTCTTGTGCCATATTTCTAACTCTGAAAGTGTCTGATCCTTGTAATTATACAAAGCAATGTTCTTGGTGTCTTCTAGCTCAAAAGTAAACAATCTACCTGATTTCTCCCCTTTGGCTATCCTTCTGAATCCATGTCTTGGGTCCTCCACATATGCTCCATGTTGTGTGAATCTGACCTGCAAACCTTTCTCCACAATCTGGCCAACACTCATTAGATTCTTGGTGATGGTTGGTACATAGAGTACCCTGCTCAATAGGTTCTGGTTACCATCACATGTCTTCACATTTCTAATCTTAACAACAGAATGTTTAGTGTCATCACCTGTTTGTACCTGATGTTTGCCCTTGGGCTCTTCCAAATCAGAAAGTAGTGCCACATTGCCAGCTACATGGTTAGAACATCCTGAGTCAATATAAAATAAATGATCATCATTTGTACCTGCCTTGGAGGTCATATTCATGATCAATAGGGAGTCATCTTGCTCCTCTGTGTAGTTGTTGTAGTCTCTTCTATTTCTGAATCCACCTTGGTAGTTACCATTGTGGTTGTTGTTGTAGTTGTTGTTGTATTGGTTGTTGTATCCATTGTAGCCTTGGTGTTGATTGAATCTGCCTCTCCCTTGAGAGTATCCACCTCTTGAGTAGCCTCTTCCTCTCTGATTCTATTAGTTCTTGTAGCATTCATCTGTGGTATGGTTTGACAATCCACAAATGTTGCATGGTGATGAGTTGTAGGGTCTCCCCCTACCTGACTTACCTCCTCTGCCTCTTCCTCTAGATGACCTACCTCTCCCTGCATAATTAGCTTGAGAGGTAGACCCTTCTTCATCCTGTTTCTTCCCTTTACCTTTATCTTTAACTTTCTTGTCAGTATAGAGAGCAGAGGGGTTGTTACCTTTTGATTGATCTCCTGCCTTTGTAAACTTTTCTTCATGTGTAAATAGTTGGCCCATGAGTGTTGTGAGATCTGGGGTATGCATGTCCATATAGAGGTCCATTGCAGTGGTGAAACTTTCCCACTTATCATCTGCCTTGAGTCCATTTGTTACTTGCGTGACTATTTGCTCCTCTTCAATCTCCTCTCCAATGCTTGCTAATTGGTCTGCCACATCTTTAATCTTAGTCACATACTCTGAGACTGGTTGCTTGGGCTGCTTCCTAAGGGTTGTGAATTCAATCCACAGTTGATTCTTCCTAGCCCTTGTGTTGGAAGAAAAGTAGTTTGACAAGGTTTCCCAAGTCTCTTGGGAAGTCTTACAATTCCTTACATGAGGTAAAAGAAAATCAGATATAGAGTTTAAGAGATAAGACCTTGCCAAAGCATCTTTTGCACACCATTGGTTGAGTCTTTCATGTTCATCCTTTGTGGGTAGTCCTCTAGTCTTGAATGAGGGCAATTCCTCATCTCCTGATATGTATCCAAATAAACTTTTGCCTTGTAGATAGGTCTTCATTCTCAATGACCAAGCTTGGTAGTTGTTCCTGTCCAATTTTTCAATGAATGAAGGGAAACCATCACCCATGTTTACCTTCTTTGCTCTGATACCACTGTTGGGAGTGATGGTTGGATGCACTCAAGAGATTGAGTTGAATCTGCTAAACCTGCTTTGCTCCAGCCATCTTTAGCTTCAGATATGCTTAGTACACTTGCTTAGCTTCCAAATGACCCAAAGAAACCATATATGTACTTTGCAAATGGTTTGTGTAGTGATCAAACCAAAACAGATAACTTGGTTCCTTCACAAATCCACAAAACTTGCTATTTTTGTAATGATACCTGCTCAGTGTTATGCTCAGTGTGTCCAGCACATTTACAATTGAAACAATTCCTTTTGGGAGAATTAAAGTACCTTAATAAGCTACCATTTGTGAGTGAAATGGAAGGAAATGATAAACCACATCCAGAGAAATTGATTTAGCAAACTTAGGATCACTCCAGACTTTTTAGGAGTTGTGCAGAACAATACCAGTGACTACTTCGAGCGCGATTTCTCCCAAATGGCTGAATGGAATCTTCTGAAATTTTGTATGCTTGTAGAAGACCTTGATCTGGTTCCAATGAGCTATTAAACTCTTGATTTGGTTCAGTGAGCACTGAGAAATGCTCCTCTGAAGTTGACAGACTTGGAGTAGAAGACTCAAACAAAACAGAGATGATGAGTATAAGTATTTGTATTATATCATATGAATATACATTCCCATTGGCATGATAACCATAGCACAATGGTACTCAGAGGTGTAGGCTATGGACTAGACCTCACACACTCAATAGATAGTACAGAATAGCCTCGGGATTGATGATGGACACCCGCGACTTTTTCCTTGTAGTTTTTATAGGAGTTGTACTAAGATTTGAATTTGAAATTCAAATGTAGGCTCCCTAGAATCTCTCCTCTAAAAGTAGGGAGATATTCTCTCCACTAATCTCAACTAAGAATCCACGACTAATCAAGTTGGTGTGATTACATGAGATGCCAAGTCATTCTAGACTTTTACAAAAGAGTAAATGGTAAGAAACTTTAAGCATAAGTTCCTATGAATCTTCCCTTATGTGGAGTATTCAAATCAAATGTCCTAGCCAAGTGTGATGGCTTGAATTGCACCAACATTTCTTTATTTTTCTCTCTTTGCATGCCATGGGCTGAGGATGTTCCTGCCCCTTGTTGGCTCATGTTTACATTTGTTCGTGATGGAGGGAATACCATCTCACCTCTCCATGTGTAAGTGTTTCTTGCGTGGTCTGGTACCACAAATACTCTTTTTGAAGTTTCATCCAGGTATACAACCTTTCCAGGTGTATCCGGGTCTTTAAATTCGTAGATTATGATGAAGGCTACCTCACTAGGTTGTTCCGTTCTATATCTCCAAAATGCCTCGTCAGTCTCTTTATTTACAAACAACTCTATGCTTCTATTGTCCTGAGGGATCCAATCTGGAACTAGTACTTTTGTCAGTACAGATTTCCCTCTAGGTGTCCTAGGTTCTTCTTCTACTGGTTCTTTTCCTTGGGATTTAGCTTGTGTCTCTAACTGAATTACGCCAAACTCATTCGTATTGTTTGGCTGCGTACTTAAGATGTACATTGTTCCTTCTTTGTCTATGTATGCGTCTATTTCGAATTTCACCACTAGACATTCCAATCCAATGGGTTGATCAGGATTGTGCATTTGCACTACTTGTCTTCGCAAACCATCCTCATAGATGCGAGCACCTAAGCGGTTGGTTCGGAGAAATTCTAATTGAGTCCTATAGGGTCCTTTAGGTTTTTCTAAATATGCTACATTTGACCCTCCTTCTGGTCTTTCTGTGCTAAATGCCATTTCCGATTCACTCGTATCTGAGCTCT
>CM035426.1:45430673-45435673 GCA_020310875.1 Ceratopteris richardii | reverse complement strand
AATGCCTTGGAAGAGCATTTCCAAAATACAACTAAGTCAAGGAAGTCCTCACTATGGGCTGAGTTCACAACCTTCAAGAAGAAGAGCTCACAATCAATTTCAGATGATGTGGCAAGGATGAAAGATATTGCAGATAGCTTGGGAGCAGTGGATGAAGATATTGAAGAAGAAAAGTTGGTAAGACAAATACTTACAGGTTTGAGAGGAGATGAGAAGTGGAAGCCTTTTATATTGTCCATAGAATTGTCACTTGACCACTTTACTCCTGATCTTAATCAATTGCTAGGACACATGCTAACCTTTGAGCAGGATCTTAAAGGAGACAATGATAGAAGTACAAGTCAAGCTATGTACTCTAAGGACAAGAAAAAGAATGGCAAGGGAAAGCAATCAAATGATGATGAAGGGAATTCAAATCAAGCTAACTTCACAAAAGGGAAGACAAATCTTAGAGGTAAAGGAAGAGGAGGTAAGAACAAAGATAATGCTAAAGCTTGTTGGATTTGTGGCAGAACAAATCATTTGGCAAATGATTGTTGGTATAACAATCAAAATGGTGGAAGCAATAATCAGAATTATAATCAAAGAGGTAGAGGAGGCAGAAACCAAAGAGGCAACTTCAGAGGAAGAGGTGGTAGGACATCATATGGTAGAGGAGGTGGAAGAAACTTCCAATCTCAGTCCTACAACAATAATTATTACAATTATGCATCAGATCAGAAGGATGACATGACTCTTATCTTGAATGCAACTCATGAATCAATGGGAGAAGATCAAAGAGTGTTTTATATTGACTCAGGGTGTAGCAACCATCTGAGTGGGAATCTATCTTTGATGACTGATATGGAAGCAAGGGTGAATGGACATACAGTTCAGACAGGTGACAATACCAAACATAAGGTGGAGAGCATTGGATCAGTGAAGACAAAGAGTGGAAGTACACTTCTGAGCAAGGTACTTTATGTTCCTACTATTCCTAAAAATCTGATAAGTGTAGGGCAAATTGTGGAGAAAGGATATGAGGTAAGATTCACAAATGATGGTGTTTATGTACAAGATCCAAATCAGGGATATAGAAACATAATTGCAGGTAAAAAGGAAGGAAGATTGTTCACTCTCAAAGTCCAAGGTAATGTGGGACATGCATTATTTACCTATGGAAGTCAAAAGGTATCTGAATTAGACCTATGGCATAAAAGGCTAGGTCATTTCAATGAGAGAGCTATAAAGGAGATGTCAAAGAATCAGGTGGTGCTTGGATTGCCAAATATTGAAGGGCAACATATGGTGTACAAGTGTGAAGCTGCTTGTCAATTAGGTAAAGCACATAAGAGTTCTTATAACAAATCAGGGTACAAGTATTCAAATATGCTTGAATTGGTTCATACAGATGTATGGGGTCCCTCAAGGGACTATAGCATAAATGGATCCAGATATTATGTGTTGTTTGTTGATGATGCTACCAGGTGGATTACTTTGTATGTAATCAAGGATAAATCAGAAGTTTTCAAGACATTCAAACATTTTCATGTCTATGCAGAAAGGATCACATGACAAAAGCTAAAGAGGTTAAGATCAGATGGAGGGGGAGAGTATTTCTCAAAAGAGTTTGATGATTATTTGTGGAATGCAGGTATCAAAAGAGAAGTGACTTGCAGGTACTCCCCTCAACAAAATGGAGTAGCAGAAAGGAGGAATAGGACTCTTGTAGAGTTTGCAAGAGCCATGATGAAGGAAAAGAATTGTCCAAATTACTTATGGGCAGAAGCCATTAACACTGCAACATACCTTGTGAATAGGTTGCCTTGCAAAGCGTTGGATGGAGGAACCCCTTATGAAGCATGGTGGGGTAAGAAGCCTAGTCTTGATCATTGTAAAGTATTTGGATGTATTGCATATGCTTATGTTCCTTCACAATTAAGACATAAGCTAGAACCAAAAGCAGAGAAGTATGTGTTTATTGGATATGATGATAGACAGATGGGTTACAGGTTGTGGAGTCCATCTACAAAGCAATTTCTTGTTACTAAAGATGTAACATTTGATGAGCAAAATATGTGGTATATAGGATCACCAAATGAGTATACAGGTGTTGAAGAAATACAAAGGAAAGGAAAGGCAAAGGTAAAAGTTTGTGAAGAAATTGTTGATGAAGTTGACTCTAGATGTAGAGTGCAGGATCATGTAGAAGAAGGGCCAAGATTTGATCCAGAATCAAATGAGGCTGAAACTTCAAGAAGTGCAGAAATCAGAAGATCTACAAGGGAAAGGAAAGAACCTATAAGGTATAGTTATGATACATCTTTCCTAACAACAAAAGATTATGCCTACATTGTGAAAACAGAAGAAGATCCAACCACTTATGAAGAAGCCAAAGGTAAACAGAATTGGGAGAAGGCAATGCAGGAAGAGTATGATGCTCTACTTGAAAATGAAACTTGGGAACTAGTACCAAGACCAAAGAATCAGAAGGTCATTGGATGTAAGTGGGTATATAAAACAAAGAGGTTTGCAGATGGTAAGGTGTCTAGATATAAGGCTAGACTTGTGGTCAAAGGTTATGCCCAAACTTATGGGGTAGATTATGATGAAACCTTTAGTCCTGTTGCTAAGATGTTTACAATTAGGACATTGATTGCTATTGCTACTTGCAAGGGATGGAAATTATCACAATTGGATGTGAAAAATACATTTCTAAATGGATACATTGCAGATGAAGTATATATGGAGCAACCAGAAGGCTTCATGGAATCAATTGGATCAGATTATGTGTGTAAGCTCAAGAGAGCTTTATATGGGTTGAAGCAAGCCCCAAGAGCTTGGAATTACAGATTGGTTAAGTTCTTGAATGAATGTGGATTTCAAGCATCAAAGGCAGATAGTAGCTTGCTAGTGAAGGCAAGTGAAAATGGATACATTTACATGTGCATTTATGTTGATGATATTATTGTTACAGGAACAGATGCTCAAGGAATCAATGAACTCAAAAGACAAATAGAGAAGGAGTTTAAGATAAGTGATTTGGGAAACTTATCTTATTTTCTAGGAATGCAGATTGTGTATACTCAACATGGAGTATATGTTTCACAAGAGAGATACTTGAAGAATCTTCTAGTCAAGTTTAACATGGAAGATTGCAGGACCTCAACTACACCATTGGAGGTAAATCATAAATTAAGCAGGTATGGAGGTGAAGAGTTCAATGACATGAAGAAATATCAGAGTTTGGTAGGTAGTTTAATCTATGCTACCTTAACAAGGCCAGATCTATCATATGCAGTAGGTGTGTTGTCACAATTTATGCATTGTCCAAAGAAGACTCATTGGATTGCAGCCCAAAGGGTACTCAGATATATCAAAGGAACCCTAAGTGAAGGTTTGTATTATGGTTTCACTTCTGACACAAGAATCAAAGTATTTAGTGATGCAGATTGGGCAGGTGACTCAGATGATAGAAGGTCTACTCATGGGTATCTCTGTTATGTTGGAGATAAGCTAGTTTCTTGGTGTTCAAAGAAGCAACATACAATTGCTTTATCATCCACAGAAGCTGAGTATAAGGGAATGGTAGAAGCTGCAAAGGAAGTGATATGGTTGAAGACCTTGATGAAAAGTTTTGAGTTTGATCATAGTACTCCAATAATTTTTGGAGACAATATGAGTTCTTTGTATTTGGCAGCTAACCCTGTTTTTCATGCCAGGACTAAGCATATAGAGATTCAGTATCATTTCTTGAGGGAAAAGGTACTAGATAAAGAGATTGAAGTGATGTACACTCCAACGAAAGAACAAGTGGCAGATATGATGACAAAGAGTCTGGATGGACCTAAGTTACAAAGGTTCAAAGACATGGCAATTATAAAGAAGACAGAGAAAACCTCAATTGATGATTGAGGGGGAGCTGTTGGTGCAGATCAATCACCAATTGAAGGCTTGGAAGATCAAATGATGAAGGAAGAATCAATTTCTAAAGTGTGGAAGAAGATTACATTCAGAGGACAAGAGAAGTGTACACATATGTACATTAGTATAGTCATAGATGACTTAGATCTTTTGTTTAGTAAGAATCATGTACAAAATTATCTATAAATACCTTGAGAAAAGTCGGGGCATGTATGAGAGCATATGTGACAATAGTTAGAAGTCAAGAATGAGGGAGATAGAAGTCATGAGATAGAGGAAAAGTTAGTTGAGTTAGCTCTCATCACTCAGTTGTAATTCTTCTGAGTAAATGAAAATTTTTGCGCCCGATGTTTCTGCGTGTTCTCCTTCTACAGTAGATCAATTGTGAAATGCTTTTGTACAAGTCTAAGTTGAGAGTTGCTTGACCTCTGTGCAAAGTTTTAGCTTCCAATTGTAATCAGGCTGAGTGAATTAAGTATAGGAACATTCATATGTGAAGTATGTTCACTGGTTCCTAAAACAGACGCAGATTTCGAAGTTAATGTTTTGATCATTTCTCCTAGCACAGTTTAAAGTTTTGCATGAGTGAGGGCTTAATCTTTAAGTTGGAAGATAAGCTACTCATGTCTAGAAGCATTTTGTAAAACGGGTTCTATTCAAGGAGAACCAAGTCTTAAAAGTTACAGGTGTAAAGTCGACTGTTCTGGATGACAGTTTCTGACATAGGTAACTTGAGAAGTTGATTTCTCAAGTTATACTTAATCTTTTGAAGAGATTCAACTTGGAGTAGATGCGCAATCTCTAGGAGATACTTCGTACAAAGTTTCATAAAAAACTTTACACGTTTGATAGGTCAATGTGGAGAAATAGTGCAGCAGACTTTTCTGTGTTTCATCTTCTTCACAGATTTGTTAATCTTTTGATAATTAGCAATTGATCCTCTAAATTAGTGGAGTGTTTGACTTACTCTTGGTATAGAGATGCTCTAATCACAAGAGTAAGTTGTTCTTTTGGAGATTAACATTCTCCATCAGATAGATAGATAGATAGATAGATAGATAGATAGATAGATAGATAGATAGATAGATAGATAGATA